>CM028909.1:3650312-3652812 GCA_016801845.1 Polydactylus sextarius | reverse complement strand
GAGGGGGAGGAGGGAGCTGGGAGAGGAGAGGAGTCAGTGGGGGAGGTGGGGGAGGAGGGGGAGGCGGCGGGGGGAGCTGGGAGCGGCGGCAAGCCTGCACAGGAAGCTGGGAGAGGGGGCGGAGCTACGGCAGCTGGGAGAGGAGGAACCACAACCCGCTGGAGCCCACGCCGTGTCCTGACGCCTACTGTAACCTGGTCATCCTCGCAGTGGAGAACAGGGTGGGTCACATGATCTGTCACTAGTCACATGACCCACCATGCTCATCCAAACTGAAACAGGAAGAAGTTATGATTTGTTTTCTCTCTGAGAGCAGACTGATAGTGTGTCTCAATTCAGATATTTCCATGTAGTAGTATAATAGTACTATACTATGTACTTACTTCCATAGTGTGTGAATTTCAACAGGGTAGTGTTGTCTCAAATCTTTGTGCACTTACTGGAAATGACGATCGAAACATCTTCTTCTCCTTTTTAATGGTGAATTGTCACTGGACAGAACATTAATCAGCGATTAGCCTAGCTTAGCATAAAGACTGTAAACAGGTGGAGAAGTTAGCATGGTTAGCTGGTGTAGCTCTGCTCTGACTGTGAAAAAACTGTAAAAACCTGTACTTTTGCACTATTGGGTTATTTTACATGCCATATATTTGCCCTCATCAGTCGGTGGAAGTGTCCAGCTTCGCTAACGGTTGTTAAATAAGCAAAAAAGGCAGCTAACACTTGTGCTAACATGCAGTAACAGATCCAGATGTTCAGATCTTTCCAGCAACGATGCTAAGCTAGGCTAACCACAGCTCCTCCCACACACACACACACACACACACACACACAGAGGGAGGCAGGTGAAGCAGGATGCAGTCAGCTCGTTGCAATCTGCAGTGTCACCACTAGATGGAGACAAATTGATTCAGAATCAGAGCTGATGAGGTTCAGACTCTTTCAGGGACAGAAAAAAAACACAGGAAAAAAATTTATTGCTGAGACTGTTGTTGTTGTTGTTGTAATCTGAACTCTGCACGTGTGTGTGTGTGTGTGTGTGTGTGTGTGTGTGTGTGTGTGTGTGTGTACAGGATGCTGCTGAGGAGTACTGTTCTCTGATCTGTCAGATGTTCCAGATCATTTACGGCCATCACACCATTGAATGTGTTGACAGGGCTGGTTTCCATCACACGATGCCGGATCGTTATTGGCTGCAGAGAAGTGAGAGACACTTTTTTTTTTTTCATGCAGAACAATCAGATAAAGTCAAGGAAACAAAAGCAGATAATTTTATACCAGAAAAGACAAACAAAAACTCTTTAATGTACAAGAATAAACATTAACACGACTGTTGTTAGAATCTTTTGTCATTTGTACAGAATCTAAATGTGTCCTGTCCTTATGCTAAGCTAAGCTAACTGCCTCCATTGACATTAGTTTGTCCAAGGTTTGTGAAATACTGAAGAAAACAGTCTGATGTCACATTGTAACAATTTATTTTGATGACACTGGTTACATTTTAGTATAATAGTATGAAAGGTCAGTGATGTCAGATGGAAAATTAATATTGATTGTCACCGGTGGATGATCATGATAAAAGGGTGAAGATCGCATGACATCATCAGGAAACAGCTGATTCATCAATAAATTGTTTTTTTTGTTTCTGTTACATTGTCTCTGATGCTCTGTCTCTCCTCCGTCTCCTAGGCGACAGCTGTTTGACCGACATGTCGTACAGTTACGATCCAGAGTTCAGCTGCTGCAGCTCATAGTGAGTCGCTTCATTCACTGTTTCAACTCTTCAAGTGTTTTCATTTTTAACAGTCATTTTCATTTACACAAACATGCACAGGACTAATGTATAGACACATTTCAACAACAATCAGACCTGTATTGTGATTTAAATGTTTACGGTGTAGACAGTTGAGAGTCTGACTGTCTGTCCACCATGTCTCTGTCCTCAGTGACGGTTCTCAGGAAGCCTTTGAGCTCTACTACAGTGAGACGTACAGCGAGAGCTCGTCTCTGTCTCTGCAGGACTCTCATCGCAGTCTAACGTCAGCCAGCGACGCCGGAGACAGTAACGCTGCTCTGATGCTGATGCAGGAGTATATGATCACAGTGAGCTGCTGCATCGACACCTGCACTTTACACTGACACCTGTAACACTGGTAAAACAAACAAAAATCATTAAATCCAAATTCCATAAAATTATATCATTCTCCTTTATTGTTCATGTCATATCAGACACACAAGAAAACACTTGATGATTCATAGGTTATATAGACAAGACTTCTTATTTTTATAAATATTAATCATATTATATTATATTGATTATAATCTTAATCTATGGATAATTTCTTAGATTAAAGTAGAAAATCCATGAAAAAAAATCCCTAATATTCTCTGACATTTTAAGTAGTTAATATGTAAAAAATAACTTTTAACACATTTATACAAACGAAAAATCATCAAAAATCATCTGAAACCTCAGAAATTCTCCCTTTCTCTCTCTCTG